>CM076541.1:83464102-83474102 GCA_038429875.1 Poecile montanus
CCTAACCCTAACCCTAACCCTAACCCTAACCCTAACCCTAACCCTAACCCTAACCCTAACCCTAACCCTAACCCTAACCCTAACCCTAACCCTAACCCTAACCCTAACCCTAACCCTAACCCTAACCCTAACCCTAACCCTAACCCTAACCCTAACCCTAACCCTAACCCTAACCCTAACCCTAACCCTAACCCTAACCCTAACCCTAACCCTAACCCTAACCCTAACCCTAACCCTAACCCTAACCCTAACCCTAACCCTAACCCTAACCCTAACCCTAACCCTAACCCTAACCCTAACCCTAACCCTAACCCTAACCCTAACCCTAACCCTAACCCTAACCCTAACCCTAACCCTAACCCTAACCCTAACCCTAACCCTAACCCTAACCCTAACCCTAACCCTAACCCTAACCCTAACCCTAACCCTAACCCTAACCCTAACCCTAACCCTAACCCTAACCCTAACCCTAACCCTAACCCTAACCCTAACCCTAACCCTAACCCTAACCCTAACCCTAACCCTAACCCTAACCCTAACCCTAACCCTAACCCTAACCCTAACCCTAACCCTAACCCTAACCCTAACCCTAACCCTAACCCTAACCCTAACCCTAACCCTAACCCTAACCCTAACCCTAACCCTAACCCTAACCCTAACCCTAACCCTAACCCTAACCCTAACCCTAACCCTAACCCTAACCCTAACCCTAACCCTAACCCTAACCCTAACCCTAACCCTAACCCTAACCCTAACCCTAACCCTAACCCTAACCCTAACCCTAACCCTAACCCTAACCCTAACCCTAACCCTAACCCTAACCCTAACCCTAACCCTAACCCTAACCCTAACCCTAACCCTAACCCTAACCCTAACCCTAACCCTAACCCTAACCCTAACCCTAACCCTAACCCTAACCCTAACCCTAACCCTAACCCTAACCCTAACCCTAACCCTAACCCTAACCCTAACCCTAACCCTAACCCTAACCCTAACCCTAACCCTAACCCTAACCCTAACCCTAACCCTAACCCTAACCCTAACCCTAACCCTAACCCTAACCCTAACCCTAACCCTAACCCTAACCCTAACCCTAACCCTAACCCTAACCCTAACCCTAACCCTAACCCTAACCCTAACCCTAACCCTAACCCTAACCCTAACCCTAACCCTAACCCTAACCCTAACCCTAACCCTAACCCTAACCCTAACCCTAACCCTAACCCTAACCCTAACCCTAACCCTAACCCTAACCCTAACCCTAACCCTAACCCTAACCCTAACCCTAACCCTAACCCTAACCCTAACCCTAACCCTAACCCTAACCCTAACCCTAACCCTAACCCTAACCCTAACCCTAACCCTAACCCTAACCCTAACCCTAACCCTAACCCTAACCCTAACCCTAACCCTAACCCTAACCCTAACCCTAACCCTAACCCTAACCCTAACCCTAACCCTAACCCTAACCCTAACCCTAACCCTAACCCTAACCCTAACCCTAACCCTAACCCTAACCCTAACCCTAACCCTAACCCTAACCCTAACCCTAACCCTAACCCTAACCCTAACCCTAACCCTAACCCTAACCCTAACCCTAACCCTAACCCTAACCCTAACCCTAACCCTAACCCTAACCCTAACCCTAACCCTAACCCTAACCCTAACCCTAACCCTAACCCTAACCCTAACCCTAACCCTAACCCTAACCCTAACCCTAACCCTAACCCTAACCCTAACCCTAACCCTAACCCTAACCCTAACCCTAACCCTAACCCTAACCCTAACCCTAACCCTAACCCTAACCCTAACCCTAACCCTAACCCTAACCCTAACCCTAACCCTAACCCTAACCCTAACCCTAACCCTAACCCTAACCCTAACCCTAACCCTAACCCTAACCCTAACCCTAACCCTAACCCTAACCCTAACCCTAACCCTAACCCTAACCCTAACCCTAACCCTAACCCTAACCCTAACCCTAACCCTAACCCTAACCCTAACCCTAACCCTAACCCTAACCCTAACCCTAACCCTAACCCTAACCCTAACCCTAACCCTAACCCTAACCCTAACCCTAACCCTAACCCTAACCCTAACCCTAACCCTAACCCTAACCCTAACCCTAACCCTAACCCTAACCCTAACCCTAACCCTAACCCTAACCCTAACCCTAACCCTAACCCTAACCCTAACCCTAACCCTAACCCTAACCCTAACCCTAACCCTAACCCTAACCCTAACCCTAACCCTAACCCTAACCCTAACCCTAACCCTAACCCTAACCCTAACCCTAACCCTAACCCTAACCCTAACCCTAACCCTAACCCTAACCCTAACCCTAACCCTAACCCTAACCCTAACCCTAACCCTAACCCTAACCCTAACCCTAACCCTAACCCTAACCCTAACCCTAACCCTAACCCTAACCCTAACCCTAACCCTAACCCTAACCCTAACCCTAACCCTAACCCTAACCCTAACCCTAACCCTAACCCTAACCCTAACCCTAACCCTAACCCTAACCCTAACCCTAACCCTAACCCTAACCCTAACCCTAACCCTAACCCTAACCCTAACCCTAACCCTAACCCTAACCCTAACCCTAACCCTAACCCTAACCCTAACCCTAACCCTAACCCTAACCCTAACCCTAACCCTAACCCTAACCCTAACCCTAACCCTAACCCTAACCCTAACCCTAACCCTAACCCTAACCCTAACCCTAACCCTAACCCTAACCCTAACCCTAACCCTAACCCTAACCCTAACCCTAACCCTAACCCTAACCCTAACCCTAACCCTAACCCTAACCCTAACCCTAACCCTAACCCTAACCCTAACCCTAACCCTAACCCTAACCCTAACCCTAACCCTAACCCTAACCCTAACCCTAACCCTAACCCTAACCCTAACCCTAACCCTAACCCTAACCCTAACCCTAACCCTAACCCTAACCCTAACCCTAACCCTAACCCTAACCCTAACCCTAACCCTAACCCTAACCCTAACCCTAACCCTAACCCTAACCCTAACCCTAACCCTAACCCTAACCCTAACCCTAACCCTAACCCTAACCCTAACCCTAACCCTAACCCTAACCCTAACCCTAACCCTAACCCTAACCCTAACCCTAACCCTAACCCTAACCCTAACCCTAACCCTAACCCTAACCCTAACCCTAACCCTAACCCTAACCCTAACCCTAACCCTAACCCTAACCCTAACCCTAACCCTAACCCTAACCCTAACCCTAACCCTAACCCTAACCCTAACCCTAACCCTAACCCTAACCCTAACCCTAACCCTAACCCTAACCCTAACCCTAACCCTAACCCTAACCCTAACCCTAACCCTAACCCTAACCCTAACCCTAACCCTAACCCTAACCCTAACCCTAACCCTAACCCTAACCCTAACCCTAACCCTAACCCTAACCCTAACCCTAACCCTAACCCTAACCCTAACCCTAACCCTAACCCTAACCCTAACCCTAACCCTAACCCTAACCCTAACCCTAACCCTAACCCTAACCCTAACCCTAACCCTAACCCTAACCCTAACCCTAACCCTAACCCTAACCCTAACCCTAACCCTAACCCTAACCCTAACCCTAACCCTAACCCTAACCCTAACCCTAACCCTAACCCTAACCCTAACCCTAACCCTAACCCTAACCCTAACCCTAACCCTAACCCTAACCCTAACCCTAACCCTAACCCTAACCCTAACCCTAACCCTAACCCTAACCCTAACCCTAACCCTAACCCTAACCCTAACCCTAACCCTAACCCTAACCCTAACCCTAACCCTAACCCTAACCCTAACCCTAACCCTAACCCTAACCCTAACCCTAACCCTAACCCTAACCCTAACCCTAACCCTAACCCTAACCCTAACCCTAACCCTAACCCTAACCCTAACCCTAACCCTAACCCTAACCCTAACCCTAACCCTAACCCTAACCCTAACCCTAACCCTAACCCTAACCCTAACCCTAACCCTAACCCTAACCCTAACCCTAACCCTAACCCTAACCCTAACCCTAACCCTAACCCTAACCCTAACCCTAACCCTAACCCTAACCCTAACCCTAACCCTAACCCTAACCCTAACCCTAACCCTAACCCTAACCCTAACCCTAACCCTAACCCTAACCCTAACCCTAACCCTAACCCTAACCCTAACCCTAACCCTAACCCTAACCCTAACCCTAACCCTAACCCTAACCCTAACCCTAACCCTAACCCTAACCCTAACCCTAACCCTAACCCTAACCCTAACCCTAACCCTAACCCTAACCCTAACCCTAACCCTAACCCTAACCCTAACCCTAACCCTAACCCTAACCCTAACCCTAACCCTAACCCTAACCCTAACCCTAACCCTAACCCTAACCCTAACCCTAACCCTAACCCTAACCCTAACCCTAACCCTAACCCTAACCCTAACCCTAACCCTAACCCTAACCCTAACCCTAACCCTAACCCTAACCCTAACCCTAACCCTAACCCTAACCCTAACCCTAACCCTAACCCTAACCCTAACCCTAACCCTAACCCTAACCCTAACCCTAACCCTAACCCTAACCCTAACCCTAACCCTAACCCTAACCCTAACCCTAACCCTAACCCTAACCCTAACCCTAACCCTAACCCTAACCCTAACCCTAACCCTAACCCTAACCCTAACCCTAACCCTAACCCTAACCCTAACCCTAACCCTAACCCTAACCCTAACCCTAACCCTAACCCTAACCCTAACCCTAACCCTAACCCTAACCCTAACCCTAACCCTAACCCTAACCCTAACCCTAACCCTAACCCTAACCCTAACCCTAACCCTAACCCTAACCCTAACCCTAACCCTAACCCTAACCCTAACCCTAACCCTAACCCTAACCCTAACCCTAACCCTAACCCTAACCCTAACCCTAACCCTAACCCTAACCCTAACCCTAACCCTAACCCTAACCCTAACCCTAACCCTAACCCTAACCCTAACCCTAACCCTAACCCTAACCCTAACCCTAACCCTAACCCTAACCCTAACCCTAACCCTAACCCTAACCCTAACCCTAACCCTAACCCTAACCCTAACCCTAACCCTAACCCTAACCCTAACCCTAACCCTAACCCTAACCCTAACCCTAACCCTAACCCTAACCCTAACCCTAACCCTAACCCTAACCCTAACCCTAACCCTAACCCTAACCCTAACCCTAACCCTAACCCTAACCCTAACCCTAACCCTAACCCTAACCCTAACCCTAACCCTAACCCTAACCCTAACCCTAACCCTAACCCTAACCCTAACCCTAACCCTAACCCTAACCCTAACCCTAACCCTAACCCTAACCCTAACCCTAACCCTAACCCTAACCCTAACCCTAACCCTAACCCTAACCCTAACCCTAACCCTAACCCTAACCCTAACCCTAACCCTAACCCTAACCCTAACCCTAACCCTAACCCTAACCCTAACCCTAACCCTAACCCTAACCCTAACCCTAACCCTAACCCTAACCCTAACCCTAACCCTAACCCTAACCCTAACCCTAACCCTAACCCTAACCCTAACCCTAACCCTAACCCTAACCCTAACCCTAACCCTAACCCTAACCCTAACCCTAACCCTAACCCTAACCCTAACCCTAACCCTAACCCTAACCCTAACCCTAACCCTAACCCTAACCCTAACCCTAACCCTAACCCTAACCCTAACCCTAACCCTAACCCTAACCCTAACCCTAACCCTAACCCTAACCCTAACCCTAACCCTAACCCTAACCCTAACCCTAACCCTAACCCTAACCCTAACCCTAACCCTAACCCTAACCTCCTAACCCTAACCCTAACCCTAACCCTAACCCTAACCCTAACCCTAACCCTAACCCTAACCCTAACCCTAACCCTAACCCTAACCCTAACCCTAACCCTAACCCTAACCCTAACCCTAACCCTAACCCTAACCCTAACCCTAACCCTAACCCTAACCCTAACCCTAACCCTAACCCTAACCCTAACCCTAACCCTAACCCTAACCCTAACCCTAACCCTAACCCTAACCCTAACCCTAACCCTAACCCTAACCCTAACCCTAACCCTAACCCTAACCCTAACCCTAACCCTAACCCTAACCCTAACCCTAACCCTAACCCTAACCCTAACCCTAACCCTAACCCTAACCCTAACCCTAACCCTAACCCTAACCCTAACCCTAACCCTAACCCTAACCCTAACCCTAACCCTAACCCTAACCCTAACCCTAACCCTAACCCTAACCCTAACCCTAACCCTAACCCTAACCCTAACCCTAACCCTAACCCTAACCCTAACCCTAACCCTAACCCTAACCCTAACCCTAACCCTAACCCTAACCCTAACCCTAACCCTAACCCTAACCCTAACCCTAACCCTAACCCTAACCCTAACCCTAACCCTAACCCTAACCCTAACCCTAACCCTAACCCTAACCCTAACCCTAACCCTAACCCTAACCCTAACCCTAACCCTAACCCTAACCCTAACCCTAACCCTAACCCTAACCCTAACCCTAACCCTAACCCTAACCCTAACCCTAACCCTAACCCTAACCCTAACCCTAACCCTAACCCTAACCCTAACCCTAACCCTAACCCTAACCCTAACCCTAACCCTAACCCTAACCCTAACCCTAACCCTAACCCTAACCCTAACCCTAACCCTAACCCTAACCCTAACCCTAACCCTAACCCTAACCCTAACCCTAACCCTAACCCTAACCCTAACCCTAACCCTAACCCTAACCCTAACCCTAACCCTAACCCTAACCCTAACCCTAACCCTAACCCTAACCCTAACCCTAACCCTAACCCTAACCCTAACCCTAACCCTAACCCTAACCCTAACCCTAACCCTAACCCTAACCCTAACCCTAACCCTAACCCTAACCCTAACCCTAACCCTAACCCTAACCCTAACCCTAACCCTAACCCTAACCCTAACCCTAACCCTAACCCTAACCCTAACCCTAACCCTAACCCTAACCCTAACCCTAACCCTAACCCTAACCCTAACCCTAACCCTAACCCTAACCCTAACCCTAACCCTAACCCTAACCCTAACCCTAACCCTAACCCTAACCCTAACCCTAACCCTAACCCTAACCCTAACCCTAACCCTAACCCTAACCCTAACCCTAACCCTAACCCTAACCCTAACCCTAACCCTAACCCTAACCCTAACCCTAACCCTAACCCTAACCCTAACCCTAACCCTAACCCTAACCCTAACCCTAACCCTAACCCTAACCCTAACCCTAACCCTAACCCTAACCCTAACCCTAACCCTAACCCTAACCCTAACCCTAACCCTAACCCTAACCCTAACCCTAACCCTAACCCTAACCCTAACCCTAACCCTAACCCTAACCCTAACCCTAACCCTAACCCTAACCCTAACCCTAACCCTAACCCTAACCCTAACCCTAACCCTAACCCTAACCCTAACCCTAACCCTAACCCTAACCCTAACCCTAACCCTAACCCTAACCCTAACCCTAACCCTAACCCTAACCCTAACCCTAACCCTAACCCTAACCCTAACCCTAACCCTAACCCTAACCCTAACCCTAACCCTAACCCTAACCCTAACCCTAACCCTAACCCTAACCCTAACCCTAACCCTAACCCTAACCCTAACCCTAACCCTAACCCTAACCCTAACCCTAACCCTAACCCTAACCCTAACCCTAACCCTAACCCTAACCCTAACCCTAACCCTAACCCTAACCCTAACCCTAACCCTAACCCTAACCCTAACCCTAACCCTAACCCTAACCCTAACCCTAACCCTAACCCTAACCCTAACCCTAACCCTAACCCTAACCCTAACCCTAACCCTAACCCTAACCCTAACCCTAACCCTAACCCTAACCCTAACCCTAACCCTAACCCTAACCCTAACCCTAACCCTAACCCTAACCCTAACCCTAACCCTAACCCTAACCCTAACCCTAACCCTAACCCTAACCCTAACCCTAACCCTAACCCTAACCCTAACCCTAACCCTAACCCTAACCCTAACCCTAACCCTAACCCTAACCCTAACCCTAACCCTAACCCTAACCCTAACCCTAACCCTAACCCTAACCCTAACCCTAACCCTAACCCTAACCCTAACCCTAACCCTAACCCTAACCCTAACCCTAACCCTAACCCTAACCCTAACCCTAACCCTAACCCTAACCCTAACCCTAACCCTAACCCTAACCCTAACCCTAACCCTAACCCTAACCCTAACCCTAACCCTAACCCTAACCCTAACCCTAACCCTAACCCTAACCCTAACCCTAACCCTAACCCTAACCCTAACCCTAACCCTAACCCTAACCCTAACCCTAACCCTAACCCTAACCCTAACCCTAACCCTAACCCTAACCCTAACCCTAACCCTAACCCTAACCCTAACCCTAACCCTAACCCTAACCCTAACCCTAACCCTAACCCTAACCCTAACCCTAACCCTAACCCTAACCCTAACCCTAACCCTAACCCTAACCCTAACCCTAACCCTAACCCTAACCCTAACCCTAACCCTAACCCTAACCCTAACCCTAACCCTAACCCTAACCCTAACCCTAACCCTAACCCTAACCCTAACCCTAACCCTAACCCTAACCCTAACCCTAACCCTAACCCTAACCCTAACCCTAACCCTAACCCTAACCCTAACCCTAACCCTAACCCTAACCCTAACCCTAACCCTAACCCTAACCCTAACCCTAACCCTAACCCTAACCCTAACCCTAACCCTAACCCTAACCCTAACCCTAACCCTAACCCTAACCCTAACCCTAACCCTAACCCTAACCCTAACCCTAACCCTAACCCTAACCCTAACCCTAACCCTAACCCTAACCCTAACCCTAACCCTAACCCTAACCCTAACCCTAACCCTAACCCTAACCCTAACCCTAACCCTAACCCTAACCCTAACCCTAACCCTAACCCTAACCCTAACCCTAACCCTAACCCTAACCCTAACCCTAACCCTAACCCTAACCCTAACCCTAACCCTAACCCTAACCCTAACCCTAACCCTAACCCTAACCCTAACCCTAACCCTAACCCTAACCCTAACCCTAACCCTAACCCTAACCCTAACCCTAACCCTAACCCTAACCCTAACCCTAACCCTAACCCTAACCCTAACCCTAACCCTAACCCTAACCCTAACCCTAACCCTAACCCTAACCCTAACCCTAACCCTAACCCTAACCCTAACCCTAACCCTAACCCTAACCCTAACCCTAACCCTAACCCTAACCCTAACCCTAACCCTAACCCTAACCCTAACCCTAACCCTAACCCTAACCCTAACCCTAACCCTAACCCTAACCCTAACCCTAACCCTAACCCTAACCCTAACCCTAACCCTAACCCTAACCCTAACCCTAACCCTAACCCTAACCCTAACCCTAACCCTAACCCTAACCCTAACCCTAACCCTAACCCTAACCCTAACCCTAACCCTAACCCTAACCCTAACCCTAACCCTAACCCTAACCCTAACCCTAACCCTAACCCTAACCCTAACCCTAACCCTAACCCTAACCCTAACCCTAACCCTAACCCTAACCCTAACCCTAACCCTAACCCTAACCCTAACCCTAACCCTAACCCTAACCCTAACCCTAACCCTAACCCTAACCCTAACCCTAACCCTAACCCTAACCCTAACCCTAACCCTAACCCTAACCCTAACCCTAACCCTAACCCTAACCCTAACCCTAACCCTAACCCTAACCCTAACCCTAACCCTAACCCTAACCCTAACCCTAACCCTAACCCTAACCCTAACCCTAACCCTAACCCTAACCCTAACCCTAACCCTAACCCTAACCCTAACCCTAACCCTAACCCTAACCCTAACCCTAACCCTAACCCTAACCCTAACCCTAACCCTAACCCTAACCCTAACCCTAACCCTAACCCTAACCCTAACCCTAACCCTAACCC